>JAVBJF010000910.1:0-30153 GCA_033439095.1 Pseudococcus viburni
TTGTTTTTTTTTGACCGTATTTCATTTGAATTTGGAAAAATTTGTCGAAATTTGTTGAAATTAGTGTGAAAAAGTTGAATAATTCATTGGTAGGTGACTTGGAAAATTTCCAACGGTCGTTACCACGAAATCAATGGTGGATGTGATTACCAGAAATATAATTTGCGTTATCATTTTCTCCAAATTTATTGTAATTACCTAGAAACTCAATTTTACCATCGTGATTTAGAAGTTCGAAGATTACCTCTTGGCATTCCCAACAGATGACCGTTGAAAAACAGTAGTTTACTTGAATTACCGGAGAGAAATGAAACAGAACTCGTAAATTGTGTAATTACTCAAAATTACCGCATTATTGCCGTAATTACCGGTAAATTACTGTAACTGTAGAGAAATTTACCCAGAATTACGTAATTTTGATAAATTTCTGTAATAGTCGTAATTTTGGTAATTACTTACCTATGAATTATTGAAATTTGTGCGAAATTTTCGTGGCCTAAATTATTGCAATTCTGATCGGTAATTCCTATTTTGACTGGTAATTTCCTTAATGATGAAATTACGGGGATTTGCCACCAATTACTAAAATTCTGATGATTTTCTTCATGTTTCAAAATTTAACAATCCATCCATTATTACCCTGATTCGGCGGTAATTACCGTAATTTTTCTGTGATTGTCGTAATTCGATCGTAATTACCGTAATACAACGGTAAAGTTGTAATTTTGTTGTAATTACCGTGATTTATGGGTAATTGTGTCAATATTGCAGCGATTTTGAGCGATTACTAAGGGTATTCTCTTCAATTACTGGATGAAAGTTGTATTTTTGGTAATGAATGAATCTGCTAATTGGTGCAATTATTGTCGCTGAATTCCTGCAATTCTTGTAATATTACCCGCGAATTACCGTAATTTTTGGTATTGAAGGTAGAATATTGTAATCATTTTTGAGCAGTCTGTATTGAATTTGTGTAATTTTTAATCATTGTTGTTGAATTATTTCGAGTAATTACCAGTGTTGGAAAATCACTGCAATTTTAGAAAATTTACTTCAAATTACCGTAAATTTTGGTCGCCGTTCTCGTAGTCACGTCTCCTTAACAGGAGATTGTGTGCATCTATATCTTCGCCTATATTTGGCGGCTCCTTGCGCATTTGATGGTATCTCTCAGGGTTTTGCAAGGTGAGTTGGCTGGTGAGTTTGTTGTTAGTAGCTCTGACTGCCTTCTTCCTCTCGTTGTTTTCCCTTGTATTTTCCCCTGTACAGCTAGCATGAAGATACCATTCTCTCAAATTTTGTGCGCTATGTTTTTCATCTTTCTATTCTTAATATCTTTTGATAGGACATTCCGTTCTTCTCCTATGCTTACTAAAACTACTTGGTTGGTCACGTAGTCTTTCCATGAGATTTTTAGTAGTCTTCGATAACACCACATTTCAAAAACTGAAATCTTCTTTTCGCATTCCGCACTCATAGTCTAGGTTTTGCAAGAATATTTCAGGAAGCGTCCATACATAGCACCTCATTATCCTTTTTTGGAGGTACAAATCCATGCTTTGATTTCCAAGCGCTTTCTTGAGGTTGTTGAAATCACTTTTTGCTATGCCAATTTGTGTATTAATCTCCGGTAATTAATTACAATAAAATTGGATAATTTTGAATAATCATTGATGATGATATATGTTATTTTGAGGATTTGCGATCAAAATATTCCAAGTAGAGTCGTTACTAGTGAATGTCTACTGACTTGTATTGTAAAATTACGGGTAAAGTACTGTGAGTGTCTGTAATTACGGTAAAATATTGTAATTTGTGGGTGATTGTAAGTGATTTCACGTAATGTTTGGTAATTACTGTGGAATCGTTTCAGAAACGATAATTGCTGTCAAATTGTTGTAATTGTTGGTAATTACGGTCAATTAATGTGTAAATTACTGTAATTGTTGGTAATTACAGTAATTCATGTGTAAATCACTACTTTACAAATTCGTGTATTGATTTTATTTGAGGGTTATTACCGCAATTCACTTGAAAATTGACTTTTAACGTGGTAATTGTCGTGAAAAATTACTGTTATTGTTGGTAAATTATGGAATTCTCACATAAATTACCGTAATTGTTGGTTATTACGGTAATTCACATTTAAATTTCCATAATTATTGGTAATTTTGATTTTCTTCTTCTTCTTCCATCTATTCTCAAATCTCAATCCACTGCAGGATGTAGGCCTCCCCATCTATCTTCTGTGCTTTCCATCCTGGGCAGTCTCTCTCCAGTTCTCCTGGTATTTTTTAATCTCATCCTCCCATCTCTTCCTTGGTCTCCCCGTTGCTCTTTTTTAGTTTGGCCTCCATTTTGTGGCTTCTGTAATTTTTCAATCAATTCCTTGCATCATGTGTCCAGCCCATCTCCATTTACTTCTTTTCGCCATTTATAAAATATCCTTTACCCCTGTGGTTTCACACATGTGTTCCACAGTTTATTCATCCCACAGAGTAATACCTAGCATGGAACGTTCCATACTTCTCTGCATTTTGGTCATTCTATCTTTTGGCCTCTTTATTACAGCTCATTTTTCATTCACATATATCGCAATTCACAGTTTACAGCTCCAGTAGAGGGCGCTACTATGAAAATGAAAACATGATACTTTTTTTGTTTGCATGTATTCTTATGGGAAGTTCACGATTTTTGATAATTAATTAAAAATCAAGTACTGAATGTGCTGGGTTCATTTTTGTTCTAAATGAAAGAGTAAATCTTCCTCTTTTAAAGTATTTTTTCTTTTATCTTCTACGTGGTGTATTCATTGTGAAAAATTAAAATTAACGGAGTACAGTTTTCATGTGTTTAAAACAAAAACAATGAGAACCCTGAGCTGTGATTGGACAATATTTGAAATAAACGTGTGTCGATATAGTTTCAGTGTTACGAGCCGAGTAGGGGAAAACTGTATTCTTTCATTGTATGCACTATAAAAACATGTAAAAGATACCTCTGTTAATTCTAATTTTTTTAAATTAATAAGCTGTACAAGTAACAGAAAAATTATTTCAAAAAGAGGAAGAATTGCCTTTTTATTTAAAATTAAAATCATTCCTCCACGTTTATTATCAGGCTTGGGTCGTTCGTGAACACGTTCGCGTTGAGTTCATTTTGAAAATCTCACTCATTCGTTCGTTCGTCGTTCAGTTCGTTTCTGAAAAATTTGTTCGTTCGTTTCCGTTCGTTCGTCTGGCCCCTTCGTTCGTGAACTTGAACGACTGTGAACGACCTTTTTTGTTCATTTTTTACCACATTTTTGTTTTCCCCCTTAGGATCAGGTCATGTCAAGTGTTGTTCTGTTCTGTTGGTGTTGAAAATTAAAAAGTATACAGTATGACACAAAAGTCTTGGTAAGCTGAAACATTTCTCAATATCTCAGAAGTGAAAAGAGATATCAAGACGGTTCAAACGGCAATGTGTTCCTGGTATCGAGGACATTGAAGATTGATAATCAAACTTTCAACCCGACCTATAGGATGCTCACAAATTGAGAAACCGGTTTGGGTCAAAAAATGGGGGTCCGGGTTTTTTATTGAAATAATGTCTACGCACTGGCACTATTAAAATGTGATATGTTTTTTTGAAACCGGTTCAGCGGTTTTGAACCAGTTGTCAATAGTATCCAAAAAAGTGGAGATATGAAAAAAAGTTTGAAACAAAAGTTGTAGAGAAGTAAAAAATGAACATTTTTTGTTTCATAACTTTTTTTCCACCTTGAAATAGAAAGAAGTTGTCGTAGAAAAGGTTTGAGTATAACTTTTTGTTTTCCAAGTCATAACTCTTCTCCATCGCCAGATGGAAAAAAAATTATGGAACGTAAAACATTCAGTTTCCAATTCTTTACAACTTTTATTTCACATCTTTTTTTGATATCTCCAATTTTTTGAAACCGGTAGTTTCTTCGGATGATTTTTTTTCCAAGTCGATAACCGGTTATCGAAAAGTGGAGATATCGAAAAAAGTTTGAAACAAGAGTTGTAGCGAATTAAAGACTGAACATTTTACGTTCTGTAATTTTTTCTTCATTTAGCAATGAGGAAGAGTTATAGCATAAAAAGAAAAAATTGTACTCCAGTCCTTTATACCATAACTTTCTTTCCATTGCAAGATGAAGAAAAAATTACAGAACGTAAAATGTTCAGTCTTTAATTCGCTACAACTCTTGTTTCAAACTTTTTTCGATATCTCCACTTTTCGATAACCGGTTATCGACTTGGATAAAAAATCATCCAAAGAAACTACCGGTTTCAAAAAATTGGAGATATCAAAAAAAGATGTGAAATAAAAGTTGTAAAGAATTGGAAACTGAATGTTTTACGTTCCATAATTTTTTTTCCATCTGGCGATGGAGAAGAGTTATGACTTGGAAAACAAAAAGTTATACTCAAACCTTTTCTACGACAACTTCTTTCTATTTCAAGGTGGAAAAAAAGTTATGAAACAAAAAATGTTCATTTTTTACTTATCTACAACTTTTGTTTCAAACTTTTTTTCATATCTCCACTTTTTTGGATACTATTGACAACTGGTTCAAAACCACTGAACCGGTTTCAAAAAAACATATCACATTTTAATCGTGCCAGTGCGTAGACTTTATTTCAATAAAAAACCCGGACCCCCATTTTTTGACCCAAACCGGTTTCTCAATTTTTGAGCATCCTATAGGTCGGGTTGAAAGTTTGATTATCAATCTTCAATGTCCTCGATACCAGGAACACATTGCCGTTTGAACCGTCTTGATATCTCTTTTCACTTCTGAGATATTAAGAAATGTTTCAGCTTACCAAGACTTTTGTGTCATACTGTAGAAGAATTTTAATCAATAATTTTATTTTTCAAACACAAAAATCAAGATCCAAAGTAGAAATTAACAAGACGTTTTTAGTGTTTTTATAAAAAAAAAATGAATGAAAAAACGAACGTTGGGAGCGTTTTGTTCGTTCATATTCGTTTTTTTTTTTGGTCGTTCACTCGTTCACGTTCGTTCATTGTCAAAATACTCGTTCGTTTGTCTCCGTTCGTTCATTTTAGGCCTTCGTTCACGAACTTGAACGAACTTTTCGTTCGTTTTGTGAACGGCGACCCAAGCCTGTTTATTATTTGATTTTTAATAAATTTTTAAAAATTGTGAACTTTCCATAAGAATATAAGTAAAAAAAAATTGTATTATGTGTTCGTTTAGTTCAGTGTTTTCCTCATAGATGGTGACTCATTCGGTATTAAGTGCAAATCAGGTTGATACATTGATTCAAGATCTTTCTCCTTAAGCTAATTAGGATCGTTGTTTCCCTAATTATTGCTTGAACTTTTGAGTATGCAGCCAACACCACCTATAGTACAAGGCCTGAGTACAAGCTTTGTGACGTCACAGGTGTAGGCGATCAAATTCAAATAACTTTTTCTCATTTTTTATTTTTTTAAAAATTTGATTCATTGATTTCGCTAATTTTTTTTTATGAATTGTAATATTGCAAAATAATATTATTGAACTTATTTTTTATTTATCTGCATTATTTTTTATTGATCTACATCGAATAATATAAGTATAATAAATATTGAAAATAATAAGATATTTCTTTTCTGTTGACCTGCAACCTAGATATCCGCTTGAAAGTCGTAAGTTGAGTACTCAAACTCGTCAATTAATTCTTTTTCTTTTATATAATACGGATGCCAGCATCTGAAAAAAAGAAAATGTAATCATTTGATTAATAAATTGAAGAAAAATATTTATTTGTTATAAAATAACAACATGCAATTTATAAAGGTAATATGGGATAGAAAATAAAAAACGAATAAATTGAATTCTAAAATAAACGAAATGATCAACCCTTGAAGGTTTCTAGTTTTCTTTTACGCGAATTATTATTGGCAGATGGTTCTTTGATGCGATCGTTTCTAATCTTTACATATTTATCTAATAATGTATTGGTTGCTGATTTTATTAGAAACTTCAATAACTTCTCATTATGAAGTTCTTCTTGACATTTATTACTTTGATTTTGAAACGTAAGCTCTGAATTAACAATTCTATGAACAACACTCATGATCAATTTCCTTTGATTACCATTTTTAAGAAATTTATCTTCGTTTTTTTCATTTGTAAGTTGAGATACAACATGATAAGTGATGGCGATCACAATTGCAACATCCGGCTTCGGAAATATTAAACCACCTCTATTCATTTTGGCAATTAAATCATACCCTTGTGGTTCATTTTGTGATTGTACTTCTTCTTCTTTTATAATCCAATAATTCGAGCAGTCAGTACAAGAAATACGTTTTAAACTTGAACGGAGACAGGCTCCTCCAATGAAAGTCAAGTTTGGAATTAATTTTTCCAGATCCTCAAAATTATGATCGAAGTCAAATTCGTATTCGAAGTCGTAGTCCAAAATGAAATCATTTTCAGTGATATCTTCAACAGTTACTGGGACATCCTCAATACCAATTGGTACGTTTCCGAGCGATTTTGAAGATAAAGTTAGTGGAAGAAAATTTTGAAGACGTATTTTCTTCTCAATTTCTAATATCTGTCTCAGCGTAATCAAGTATTGACCTCCGGCCATTGTTCTATAACCTCCGAACCTCTCCTCCAACGAATCAGTTTGTACCTTGCCTGGTAACAAATATTCCATATTCAAATATCCGCAAACGTAATCACATAACTGGATCAGTGCATCGGTAGTCTGAGTGATAGCAGTCATCGTCTCTCTAGTTAGAGAATAATTTTGATCCAATTCTTTCCACTTACATATCCAAGCTAAGAAAGAATGTAGGTACCTATAAGGTTCGTTACCTACTGTTAAAGGATACTCAAGAGCATTTTTTCGTCGAACTCCCTTGAAAATTGTTTTTGTATTTACCACACTCCACCAATTAATCATGATCTCTAAGAATTGAGCAGTTGATTCTGAATTTGCAATTTCTCCGTGGGCAAGTAGACCTTCTTTCACAAAATCGTTGAAAACATTTAAAACAAATCTTACATTCTGGCGTTCGAGATTAGAAGGGAAGAGTGACTTCAAATTTAAAGTATAACCATATTTTACTAATTGTTGATCTTCGGAGTAATATAGCTGTTGGATGGCATGGAATGTCGCCGAATATTTTTCATTTGAATTGACATCGAACTCTGGGAAGATAAACGTTTGCTGATCATCCTTTTTGTTAATCCAATTATTTCGTACACATTTAATAATGTGTACGGAATCAAAGAGAAAGAATAGAGCGATATCTTTCTCAAACGGATGCGGATATGAAATCTTCAATGCTGGTGGTGTGGAGAATAACGAGACAGCTTTACTATTAACAGCATTATTATCGGAAATAATGCATAAAACTTTGAATCCAATTGCATGTAATCCTTGTAATAATTTGAGCAAGAATGTATGTAATTGCTCTCCGGTCATCGTTTTTACAGGAAGAATGTGAGCGACTTCTTTAAATTTTGATAAAAAACTTTTTATCATAAACACGAAAGCAGTTTTCGCGACCTCATTGGTATTATATGCTGAGCCAACGATATTTCCAGCTTTGAAATCCAGGTATGATTTGAGATGAATTTCATCCATCAGTAGCATAACCAGACGTTCCTTCTCAGGCAATTGTTTATATCGTAATTTCACATAGCCAAGGAAACCATCTTCATTCTGCTCATTCAAAGGGTTAACGTGATCATATTTCGCACATACTTTCCGGATTGTTGTTGGATGTGGTAAAGTGACAAGCTTAGAACTACGTACAAATTTATACGCGTGTGGGCTAATACTATGAAAGATTGATGCAAGAACCATCAATTCCGACGAATATCGATACCTAGTATGATGGCTCACAGATAAAAATTTTACCTAAACAAAAACCATGCAAAATTGGGAATAATTTTCTATAATTGAAGTATTATCATATTAATAGAAATAAAAGTACCTGTTCGATTAAATAATGAATTGTTTTCTGCTCATCTTCCGGTAACAATTCACAAATTGTGTTCAAGGCATTTTCGATTGCACAGATATAATTTTTAATACGCGAATTACGCGATTCCGGTTCATTATCACTATCACTTTCATTCTCACCAAACAATAACCAGACGTCATTTAATAATTTTTCGAACTGATTAAAATTTGTTACTTTTTGATCAAATTTTGAAAATTCCAAAACATCGTTGAATACTGTAATATTGCAATCAATATCAATAACAACCGAACATATCACTTTCACAATTGGATCGTGGATTAACTTAACAAACGCGACTTTCTTTTCATAATAAAGAATCGTCCAATGCTTCCATTCACCATTTTTCTTCTTCAATTTTTCACGAAATTCATCCAGGTTCGAAAAAGAATTACTTTTTTCATACTCTTCATGAGCTTTAACACTTTCGGCGATACATTGTACGAGTTCAACGTCCTCCTTTTCTTTCAGTCGGTCTTCTCTTGATACCCGAGGTTTTGAAACTTCTTTCGAACAATACTTTGGACAATCCGGGAGAAATACTGGTTTGGCGTCTTTTTTTAAATAAGGATGTTCCAAAGTGACTTCGACAAACACTCCTTTTTTTGTATCAAAAATTCTTTGATGTTTCACAATATCTTCTGGTTGGAAGTGGTTCTGACAAAGCTGAAAATTATACACAAAGATAGTAAGTTGTAATGAATTTATTATTGATATTTTAAACGTTTATGTCGAGTAGGAACGTACGAACATGTAATTGAACTTACCCTTGTATTGTTAGTCACCGTAAACGTTTCCTCCCTTTTTATAAACTTCAACCATTTCTTCTTTTGATCGTCATCTTTCGGAAACCGAAACATGTGAACTTTTGGACCATTTTTATCATAATTACCTCTGCAATTCGGCGCACAACATTTATAAACCATTATTAGAGAGTTCAAAATATCGAGGAATTGAAAATTTTAAATTATTTTACTATTTTTCGAAATCAAAGCCGGTATTACGTTTAAATTTCATCTAAATCACATTGAAACAATTGCGATACTGATAATAATCAATCGCCTACACCTATGACGTCACGTAGACTTTTTGGATCAGTACTCAGGCCTTGTACTATAGGTGGTGTTGATGCAGCCCATGTTAATTGTATTCCATTAGATATTCCGCTGCTGAAGTCGTCGTTGTTTATATCCAAATTTTGGCCCAAGTATGTAAACTCCTCTACCATTTCTCCTTTTAGTGTGATACATTATCTATCTTCCACAAAACCATTACAAATAGTCATTGTTTTCTTTTTATTTATATTCAGGCCAACTTTTAGGCAGGCCTCATTAATTTTTTCTAGCATTTTCTGGAGTTTGTCCATGTTCCTTACAAGTAGTACCAACGTCCAAGACTTTAGTCTAGTTGCTGCGCCGTAACTATGTGGGAGCCTCGTTCGCATACGTACCCGTGCATGGGGGGGGGGTAGTTTTCCGTAGTTTAGGAGCATGTATAGCGATGTCAAACGCATTTTGGCAAGCAGCACCGGTAGCTGCATGGTTAAAGCGGTCGCTTACCACACGGAAGGTCTCGGGTTCGAATCCCGTCGGCAGAATAAATTTTTTGAAATTTTTTTTGGCCAAAAATTTTTCCAAGTTGTTTTTTTTGTAAAATTTTAATTTTTTTCATTTGTTTATATTTGTTTTCCTATCTCTATTCCTCCCTCTTCCCAGTCTATCTCCTGTAGGCTGCAATATAGCATCGCAGTTAACAGTTTTGGTGAAAGGGAGTCTCCTTATCTTATACCCTTCTTCAGCTGAATTTTTGCTTTTTCTCCATTCACATCGATAGTTTCTTTAGCATTTCTATAAATATATTCAATCACATATCGGTATGCTGGTTCAACTTTGAAATTACAGTAATCGAGAGTTATTACGACAACTCACCAGTAATTCAATGGTAATTATGATAATTTGCTTGTAAATCACTGTAATTGTTGGCTATTACGGTTACACTATTGTAAATTATCATGATTATCGGTAATTCTGGTAATATCGTTTGTAAATTACTTTAATTGTGGGTCATTACTGTAATTCAGTGGTATATTGACGGTAATTACGGTAATTTTCGCGCAAATTACTGTAATTGTTGGTATTTGCTGTGTAACATCGTTTTTTTGGGGGTTGGTAATATTTGTGTGAATTTGATCATTTTGGGTGATTAGTGGTAAATTCGCGTTATTTAGGCAATCATTTACGAGATAATTGCGATTGTATCTGCTGTCGATTGATCAAATGTTGAAAAAATCGTGTCATAACTTCTTCGTTTCATAATATTTCCTTATTTACCAATGCTTTTTCATCGTTGGTTGTAAAATTCTTGAGGATAGGCGGTAATTTTTAGATTTTAGCTTCTTAAGACTCGTGAAAGAGAATTTCTTGAATTTTCGTCGATTTTCTGTCTATTTATCATTACGGTTCATTCAGTACGAGAGGTTGTGAATTCTTACGAATGTCGGCGAAATTGCGGTGGGCTTCGTAGGATGACTCATCGGGCCGTCGAGCCGGTGGCGAATCCGAGTAGGCGTAGAAGAGCGAACAATGAACGTGAAATATGCATATTGATGGTGAGATGGTACGACGACGATGGCGCGACGTACCAATAGGCCAGTGAGAGACGATGTTAATGACCGTTGAAACGCGTAATTTTATCTGGCCGCTAGGAGGACGCTTTCGATTAAGTGTAAATAGAGTGACCGCGGCGGCGTTGGCGACGACATTAATATAGTTTACTTATAGCTATAAATTTATGGCTCGAACCGAAGACTTACGTCAATACGCCTATGTCGCGATCGGTTCGCGCGTATTTTTAACTCGCTGAATTAACGTACCGGTTGTTGGCATTTTGCAGAAACCTCCGTTCGCCGAATCGACCGGAAACATCGAACTGGGCACGTTTTACCAAGAATGGAAGTCGGCGCCGCCTTTGCAAACCTGCCCCACCGATCCGAAAGTAATAGATCAGGTCGGCGACTTGACGTCACAGCTGGCTTCGTACGAAACCAGTCTGAAGGAATTCGACAGCGTGGTGACGTCGTTATGCAACGGCGCCGGCGACGAAGAAGACGAAGACGAGGATGACGACGCCAATCGTACCCTGATTCCGACGTCGATTCCGTCGCCGAAGGCCGCATCGACGCCGGATTCGACCTCGTCGCCGTCCCGGCCCAGACGGTTTAGCGAGAACGCCACGACGGCGCAGCATTTCGTGTTCTGAACGGTCGCAAAGGTCGTCTTTGACGACGGTGGCGTCAAATTTGCAAACGTTCGGTTCGATCGAACCGGACAAGTTTGTGTATTTCATCGTTTTTTTGGTTACCTGTTTTTTTTTTCTTTTGTTCGCCTTGTTTTTGTTTGGCGGTTTTCCAAAGAGCAAATGTATCAGAAAAGGGGAAAAATTCGGCACCGGAGGTGCGCTGGCAATACCCTCGAGGACGACGGGTTTTGTAAAATATAAAAAAAGACTGATTTTTGAAGTATTTTTTAAATTATTTACCCTGTACACTTCTTCCGAAACGATTGGGAAGCTGGATCGAGGTGGCCCAGTTCGAATTTTGGAAGTGCAGTGGGCTTCGGAACGTGCTAAATTATACTCGATAGGAAAATTTTATATCAAAACGAGTGATGTTTTATTCTTTTATTTTGGTATTTTGTTATAGGCAATTTTTACGGGTAGTTTTTTACGTATCGGTCGCTTAGGTCGCGAAAAATTTTCTTTTTTTGTCGTTATTTTATATTTTTCTATTTGCTGCGTTGCGTTTCATCATTCGCGAGACGTTGGTTCTTCTGGGAAATGATCGGCTTTGATATGCGAACGCTTACGAAGCTCCGTTGGGTGGGAAAATGGTGTAAAATCGTGTAGGATTTTCGCCGATGCGCATTGAAATGTAAAGCAGTAGCCAGTTTAGTTCTGTGATATTGATAATTTGATAATAGATATTATGAATTTTGAAATATATTTGTAAAATGTTGAAACGTCAGCGAAGATGATTCACGCGAGTGAAAAGTTGACGAGAACGTGGTGATTTTCGTATCTTTTTTTTTTCTCCATCGTTTGTTTAAAATTATTGTATATCGAATTTTGCCTCTTTTTTTCCTTATTATTCTTTCGTTCATTCGTACTTTGTTATGTATATTATAAGGTTACGCGTTTTAATTTATTATCGAAAAAAGGTACTTGTATCTTTTTCACGATTGTTCCTAAAGAGATGTAAATTTTTGTACTCGGATGGACACGTGTCATGGATCGCGG
This sequence comes from Pseudococcus viburni, assembly GCA_033439095.1. Classification (NCBI taxonomy): domain Eukaryota; kingdom Metazoa; phylum Arthropoda; class Insecta; order Hemiptera; family Pseudococcidae; genus Pseudococcus; species Pseudococcus viburni. The sequence goes on from JAVBJF010000910.1 coordinate 12,295, forward strand.
CTTCGCGACGCTTTCATTATCATTGGAATTATGTGAATATCCGCCTCATACTTGAAGTGTTTTTTTTTTCTCTCTTCTTTTTCTGTTATTTATTAATATATGATTTCGTAATTGAAATGCACTTTGTTCGGGGTTTGGGAGTGGTCGTAACGAATACTGTGGGTTCGATAAGAGTTGACGGAATCGGCTCCGGTGTGATGGTCTGAGCATGAGTCATGGTACGTAGGTGATTATGGCGATTAGATTAACGATGGGGGTTATTTGGTTGATTGGAAGTGGTCGAGTGGCGTTGAACGGTTTTTATGCGAGAATCGAGTAATTGAAGAGGTGAAGCGTGTGAAATGAACGTGGTGAGAGGTGTAGTTTTGTGTGGAATTTATTTTAATATGGCCTTATTTTCATTTTATTTGGACGAATGAATGGGTTTTGGTTCTTAGGCCTGATTTATACTGGCTGTGAATTTGTCACTGAAAAAGTTGAAATAATCGGCGCTGAAAAACTTCCTATCATTTCAATGAAAAGTTGAAATATTTCAACTTTTCACTGACAATTTCAGTGCCAGTATAAATGAGGCCTCATATACAGAGTTTCCCATGAATCGCCTGCCAAATATATATTTTTGGACATAACCGGGTACCATTGGAAAACTTGGAGATGAACATGTTGCCTAATTTGAAAATTGAGAGGCAACAAAAATGTTTTCAACCATGGGAATGGATAGTGCTTTGGAAACTGAAGAAATTTTGTTCTGTAAACTTTTTGTCTAACATCAAAAATGAAGGGGCCAAGAGTCATTGAAAGTTGAGGAAATTTGAAAAATTTTTGAAGCTCATTTATTCAGAGTGGCCCGTAGCCTCTTCATTTTCGATGATAGGCAAAAAGTCTACAGAACAAAATTTCTTCAGCTTTCAACCTACTACAGTACTCGCCGCTTATTATAATTGCGCTTAATGGCATAATTCGCTTAATGGCATAGAAAGTGTCTGGGACGGAACGGTTCTATCTTTTTACATGTAAAGTATGCCGCTTAATGTGATGACTGAGCAGTGAGCACGAATGAATTCGGTTAATGTCATAAAATATTCTTCAAAAAACATCAAAATAGGCGATTTTTTCGATATTTCATTCAATTTTGGTCACATTTTGAGTCATTTTGATGCAATTTTCACATTTTTCAAAATATTTTGTCATTATTTTTATATTTTTCAATAGTTTTTGACATTCTTGTACAATTTTTATCAAAATTCGAAAAAAATTTCTTAATCATTCAAGAGGTGTAGTTGAGAGGTGACTATAGACCAGTTCATGGTGAGTTATTCGGTTTAGATTTCCGTACAGGTGCGGCGTGAATTTAGCGAAGTCTTGGTGATGTTTACCGTTTATTTTTACGGTTGAGGAACCAAGATAATTTGACAATTTTTCCCCAAAAAGTACGTGATGAAATTAATTCGTACTAAAGAAGTGTTGGGTAAAAAGTCAATTTGTTATACATCAATAGAAAGAGGAAGAATCGATCTTTAAAATGAGGTAGGTGGTAGATTAATATCTTTAATTTTACACAGAGAAATATTTAGTTGAAAATGGCGTATTTTGATGCGAGAGGTGAGTAGCTAAAAACTGTGATATTTCATAAATAAAGCAAAAATAAGGTACGAAAGCTTCGTTTCTCTGAAGTACCGACCCTCTACTTTTCAGAAATGAAGCTCTCGTACCTTATTTTTGCTTAATTTTTGAATTATCCAGGTTTTTAGTAACTCACCTCTCGCATCAAAATAAGCCATTTTCAACTAAATATTTATCTACATAATATTAGAGATATTAACATGTTACCTACCTCATTTTAAAGATCGATTCTTCCTCTTTCTATTGATGTATAATAAATTGACTTATTATTCAACACTTCTTAAGTATAAATTAATTTCATCACATACTTTTGTGAAAAAAATCGTACAAGTTTTATGGTTCCTCGGGAACGTAAACAAACGCGGAAGGAGGCGGAGCAAACGTGTGAATCTCTGATAAGAGCAACCACTATATTCACACAACACCTACACGCGATCGGGTCTATTCTTAACAAAAATTCACTTTTTTAAATCATTATTTGCACTTTTAATGAAATTACGTTTTTTGAATTCTTCGCCTATTGTCATAATTCGCTTAATAGCATAAAAAAGACTCCGTCCCAAAGCGATTATAATAAGCGGCGAGTACTGTATCTATTCCATTGATCAGTTTATTTTTTGAGAATTTTTTTTGTAGCCCCTTCAATTTCAAAGATAGGCAAAAAGTCATAAAGTGAAAATTTGTTCAGTTTTCAAAGTACTATCCATTCCCCCGATTGAAAAAAAATTTGACGGGATTTTTTTAGAAGCAGAATTTGCCCCTTCAATTTTTAAAATAGGCAACATGTTCATCTCAAGGTTTTTTTCAGTGGTACCCGGTTATACCCAAAAAAATATGTTTGGCAGACGATTTACGGAACACCCGGTATGATATTTGTGTGAAATTTTAAAAATAGCAATATTTATAAGTGGCAGAAAATTTTTGAAAGGTACTACCGGTACTACGTTTTATTTAAAATTGTGACCAAAACCGGTTGTTTTCTCGAAAATGGTCAGCTTCGACGAAACTGATGTCGGTGATGAATTTCCCAGGTCCGAAAACCTTTCTGCATGCCCCTCATGTCGATCGAGAGCAAAAAAGAATTGATACAAAAAATGGCGAGGCTTATTTTTTTGACAGTTTTCCAAAAATTCGATACTTGGAAGACTATAATTATTCGAAGTCGCTGATCACGAATCTGAACTCCATTTTGGCCGATGATCTTTTGATCTCGAGATTCTGCCATTTTTTTACTCCAGAAAAAATGTTTCTGGCTACTAAATTCCATTCGAATGCCACATAAGTTGCTTGCTCATAATTTGAAGGCGTTACAAACCGGTGTCGAATATGCTGTGTTTTGTAAAATTGAAGGCACTGGGTTGGAATTAAAAAGGTGATTTTTATTTATAAGTTCTTCCAGTGGGTGCACTGTATTTTGGTTACATCTTAGACCATATAGTATTAACATAGACCGCGCTACTGATAAGCGGCGAGTTCCAACAATATTTTTTAAATTATTTTGCATAAATTGGGCCCATTTCTCCGGGAAAAATCAAGAGAAATTATACCACATCAGCAGTCAGACAATTTGCATCAATCATAAAAAAAAATTGGAGCGAAATGAGAGGATACGACTTCATTTTTGGTTCGAGTTCGGTGCTTTGATCGTATTTTCCGCCCTGGACCCAATATTTATTCGCGTGAATTGGGACCATTGCTGCAAACGAAATTCGGAAAATCGATAGTCAAACAATTTGTACTATCAATGGAGACTCATAGAAACAATTAGAGCGAAATCAAATGACGCGAGTTCGTTTTTAGATCATTTTCCGCGTTTTCCGCCCTGGACCCAGTTTAATGTTGGAACACCGTAACAACATACGTCTTATGGACCGTAGCGCGGTCTATATTAATACTAAATGGTCTAAGGGTTACATCATAAATAGGCCTACATTCCAGGTGAGGAGGCGGTCGTTGCCCAGCCATTGGCGGAGGAACACGTCAATTTAAAGTGATTCAATTTTTTTTTGTTGAAATTACAAGGAGTTTAATTATTTTCAAATCAGTCTGTGAAGCAGTCAGTTGGCTCTGAATCCAGCAACACAAGTGTGCAAATTTCCTCTTTTTCAATATTTTTCTACATTCTTTTTTTTTTTTTTTTTTGAAATTACATGGAGCTATATGATTTTGTTTAAAATCAGTCTGTGAAGCTGTCAGTTGGCTTGTTGATCTCTATGAGGTAACATCTTCTTGGAGCAGTGGTGATATAGGAAATAGGATCTATGATCAAATCAAACACAAGCGTGAAAAATCCTTCATTTTAAAAAAAAATATTTCTACCAAGTTGATAATGTTGAAAAAACACAAAAAAATTGGAATTCAGTGCTACACTAATGTTCCACAATTCACTTTGTGACCCTGTGTAATTTGTGCTAGAGAGAGGCAGTTCTCAGTTGTCTTCTGGACTCCAACAAGGCTAGATGTTCTTATATAAGCTGAGATGAGAACAGGTTTTGTACTACAAGGATTGGGGAGATTGATGATGTAATAGCGTTCAATCTATGCTGTGGGCATTTGCAGTTATTGTAGCTCAGTAGCAGATGAACTGTGGATGAATGAACATCACCATGAAGACAAGGTGAGTGTCAATTGATAATTTTAAAGCAGGTAAGTAGGTGATAATGTGATATGTCTTTAGAGTAGTGGTGGTAATTATAATTGCTTGAGGGAGGCAGTTTTCAGTAGTCTTCCATGCCTCAATGCGGAAAGTTGTTATAAAAGTTGCTAACAGGTTTACGATGAAAATGTGGTCATCAGGAGTTTAGCAGCTCTGTGACAGATTAATCATCAATGTGAAGATGCAAAGCAGTCATCAGAGATCATGGTTTTCAGAAAAGGGTGTGGCCTTGGCATCCTTCCACATCAGTCATTAATGGGTCCAGGAAGTGTCTACATCAACATGAAGACGAGGTAAGTGCACAAGTGATTATAAAATTGATGTACCTATATTATGTAGTGTTGTTGTAGGTATAGTAAAAGTCGGGGGAAATTTCCAGGCATGAACTAGTTTAAAAATTGACGTACAAAATTATCATTCAAAAAGTCTCGACCTTACATAAAATGTTTAATTTTTCGAAATTTCTTTGAGCACACACTGATTTTTAATTTTTTGAAATTTCTTTGAGCACACACTGATTTTTAAGCAATTTTAATCAAAAATTAATAAAATATGTATAATACGGTATTATATGGTATTTTATTTTTGTATAATACGGTATTATACGCGTATTACACAGCTGTATTACCTATACGTGAATAAAATACCTCACATCTCTGGATAACATGAATGCATCTGGAAATTGTCAAACACATAGAGTGTTGATGTCTCGTTATGTAGGGAGGAACAAGTTGAAGCAGAAAAATGACTGTGCAGTCGATTCTGGTGCGCAGCACAGCCAAGATGCACCCGGTGGGATAAATTGGAATAACTCAACCAGCAGCTATTCCCATCTTACCCTTCTGTCTGCAGCTACCGATCTTATTGTAGGTCCAGTGTTCATAGTTCCAAACAATTTTATAGCATTACTCCTCATTTTCTAATGTAATGTAAGTGCACGAGTTACAGGGGTTTTTTGTCGACTATGTTTACAGGAAGCCACATTTACTTGGAGATTTCCCACCTCAACAGAATTATGCTGTGTATTGTTTTTTGAGAAGAATAACTATGGATTTAAATAGTTTCAGCTTGCTGTATTTATCACTCAGTTGCTGGATGACCCAAGGATGAGTACAGGTCAACACCAATGACAGCCGACAGGTCAGTATTTCAATCAATTTCATAGCATTACTGCATGTTTCCTAATGTGAGTGCATAATATTATTGTTTTTTTTTTTTGACAGAATACCATACTTATGTACCATAGGCATAACATGGAGTTACTTTGGGCTTTTGGCTGTAGGAGGTAACTTTGGCCCAGCCCAAAAAGTACTGAATTTTCTCCAATATGAAAAATGAGACCATTTTGGTACTGGGCCAAATAACCCCACGTTACCATTGATACTTGTAGATTTCATATACCATGCCATTCCAGGAGCAATGATCCAGTGAGACAAGAAATATTACAGTCAAAACAGTCAATGGTTTTAAACTTTTCATGTGCCCCAAGGGATTCCGATGAAATTTTGTGGAAAAAAAGGTAAATTATTTGTTTTTGATTACAAATATTTTAAAATTGCTCTGTTGCAATTTTTTAAATCTAGGTAATTTTTTTATTCATCAATTTTTTTTTCTTTAAATTACAATTGCATGTTTTAAATTTTTTTTTATCAGTTAAAATTTTTATTGAATTATGAATCAAAATTTTTAAAATATGCTCAAAATTTACCTAACAAAATTCAACACCTTATTTCCTTTTTTCACATGTTGCATCTGCTTATGTGTTTTTTGGTATGGTATTTTGTTTAGTTTTTTTTTTAAATTTTGATTATTTTTGCCTATTTTGGTCGATTTTTTTTCTCTTCAGCTTGAATACAGTCAAGATAGTAATAGTTTTGTTCAAATTGTTCAAATTTTACCTAAGGTTACTTCATTTTCATTTTACTTCATTTTTTTTTAGTTTTTACAAAATTTTCTAATTATTTATTTATTTATTTTTAATGTTTTGGTAATTTTTGAGAGTGAATTTTTTCCAACTTTTTTATTTTTTGAACATTTTATCAACACATTCTTATTCGTTATTTTTCTCATTTATTTTAAAATGAATGATTAATGATTATTTTTTCAATTAAGAGTACATAGAGTAAAAACATTGATCTTTTTTCTGAATTAATGATGTTTTATTAGGTATTTATTAAGTGGGGTTTTCTGCAAGTTTTGCATGTAAAACTAAATTAAGGCTTGACCTTTGATTTGAAAAAAAATTAATGAATTTTAAGAAATTGCTGCCAATTTTTGGACCACTTTCTCGTCTGTTTTAGTCTGTTTGTTTTGCAGATCACGTAGTTACGTTTTATGTTTTGTTTTTCCAAATACTTTCGACATATGCACCATAGACACCATAACCCTAAAGATTTTTTATTTTCGATAGTTTTCTCGGTGAGTTTTTTCATTTATCTAGTTCGTTTCTATAATTTTGATGAATTTTTTTCATTTTCTTATTACGTACTTACTATAGTCGAAGAGACGAACCTGCCGAAACTGGACTGAAACAATTGAAAGCTGGGACCTGTCCCAAAAGTTAGTATATGACCCCCTATTTTGAAAGCTACCAGTCTGCCGATCCGCAGCTGCTGCTTTTAAGCACAGCGAAAGCTCGAAAGTTCACAATTTTCATGAACTTTCGACTGAAAACATTGATGGTCAAAATTGGTGTCAAATTACAGGATTTTTTGCGCTGAATCGGAATATGTAGGTCTGCCGACTCCTAAGTGCTGCCTAAGCCCCGGCAGACTGGGTAAAAGGGGGAGAAAATGTGAAAAATTCACAGATTTTTGGTAAAATTCTCATAAAAGTCGGAAAATTGAGTTGAAAGAGGTTTATAAAGGATTTTACGTAGTACTCAATTATAAGGATGACTTTTTAACTTCAAAATTTCACAAAATTTTCATATTCAGGTGGGTGGGGCCGTCGGGGAGCATCAACAAACTCATATGTATGGACATGCGATATGTCAAAATACACGTTTTCTGGCTCGTACAACTAGATTATGCCATTTTTTTTCATTTGGAGTCGGGGGGGGGCTGTTTTTATGAATCATAGATAAAATTACTAATTTTCATTTAAGAAATCAAAATCTCATGAATTACATAATTTTATGCAACAGATAGAGACACAATAATTAATCATGGTAATTACACACGTCTAGTATAATGAAACTGAAAAAAATTGCGAAATTAAAATTGAAAAAGACCTGGAAAAGAAAATGTTATGACAACATAAATGAAATGAAAAACAAACAAAAATAAAACGAAGAAATGGAAAGATAACTGTAGCCACATTATTTGAAATAAAAAAATGGAAAATGAACAAATTAGGAAAAAAAAATATGCAAAAAGAAATTACACTTTAAAAAAAACTTGGAACAGAGAATTTGACAACATAATAAAACACAAAAAGGAAAAAGAAAAAGTAAAAAAATTATGTAAAATAAATTGAAATTGGAAAAAACATTGGAATGAGAATGTCGCGATATTAGCATGGCAAAAAAAATGAAAAACGAACAAAATTTTAAAAAATCATGTTAAAATGGAAATGAGAATGTCTCAACCCTTCCGACTCCAAATGAAAAAAATACTGGCATAATCGAGTTCTACGAGCCAGAAAACGTGTATTTTGACATATCGCATGTCCATACATATGAGTTTGTTGTTGCTACCCTACGGCCCCACCCACCTGAATATGAAAATTTTGTGAAATTTTAAAGTTGAAAAGTCATCCCTATCATTGAGTACTACTTAAAATCCTTTATAAACCTCTTTCAACTCAATTTTCCGACTTTTATGAGAATTTTACCAAAAATCTGTGAATTTTTCACATTTTCTCCCCCTTTTACCCAGTCTGCCGGGGCTTAGGCAGCACTTAGGAGTCGGCAGACCTACATATTCCGATTCAGCGCAAAAAATCCTGTAATTTGACACCAATTTTGACCATCAATGTTTTCAGTCGAAAGTTCATGAAAATTGTGAACTTTCGAGCTTTCGCTGTGCTTAAAAGCAGCAGCTGCGGATCGACAGACTGGTAGCTTTCAAAATAGGGGGTCATATACTAACTTTTGGGACAGGTCCCAGCTTTCAATTGTTTCAGTCCAGTTTCGGCAGGTTCGTCTCTTGGACTACTAGGTACTTAGTCATTATCTCCGAATAATTTCTTAATCGCATTTTTGCTTGTTTTTAGGACCGTTAGTTATGGATGAAAATGTGACGTTGGGAATGTATTTCTTACCTTGGGATCGCTGGCGTAGTTCATAAATAAAGCACTATGGTTGCACGTGTGGCTGCCTATCCAATTTACTGCACGGCAAAATGTTTCGTAGTTATTTCATTTCTCCAGTAAGTTCATCAACGTATTTTCTTTTCCTTATGATGTTATGCGAAAGTGAATTTGAAACTCAAAACTGGTTCGTTACAATTTTTTTTTTTTACTTTTTGCTGTTAAAATTAATGGAATATTTTGTAAAATATTTCTGGGATTGTTCTAATTGATTTTTTTTTTAAATTACATCGCTAAGTACTTTAATTTCAAAAATATTTTAGAATCTTATTCGAATCTTTTCAAAATTTTCTTATTTTTAATAAGAATATTTTTAGAATTTTGAGAATATTTCATATAGTTTTTTTTTTCTGAATTGTCTATTTTTCTACTTTTGGCGTTTTATAAAATAGGAAATTTTCACTATCCTGCTACTTTTGTTTACTTTCAAGAATATTTTCATCCCCAGTTTAGAATTTAAAAAATTTGTTCATTCTCCATCATCGAAGTATTTTTTTTTAATTTTAAGAATAGCTATTTTAAGTTCTAATTTTAAATGTTTCTAAACTTGCTGTTTTTCTTCTTTTTTTTTTTAGTACCTCAGCACTTGATCGTTTACTACGATACACGAAATTTTTTTACTACAATTTTTACTTGTTTTCAGGACAATTAGATTGCCTTCACTTCAAAGCAGAATTTTAATGAGCATATCTAAAACGATTTTCAGAATTCAAAATGGGTATGTTATTTCATAATACTTTTCGTTTTTAAAAAAAGTTTGATATTTTTAAATGTATTTTCGGTATATTTTTAAATTTGAAAAAAATTATGATCTTATTGCTATTTATTTTTAAAATGTTTTGAAATATTTTGAAACCGGGTTTGAATTTTTTTTCAAATCTGCGTTAATTTTCCAGTTCCGGCGGTTTCTAAACAGGATTTTTTTTCTCATTTCGTACATTGATTATTATTAAGAAATTTTTCGAGAAAATTCTAAGCCTTTATTCTTGGAAATTTTTCAACCGTAATCTACTCAATTTTCATGATTAAAAATATTTCTAAACATTTCTGAGAATATTTCCAGCCCCAGTTCAACTTTTTTTAGAATTGTCCATTTTTCTATAAATTGGAATTTCTTCACACTAAGCCATAGTTTAAATTTTTTCAAAATTTACCCTTTTCTTCTTTTTCTCGTAATGACTGAAGCGTTTTTCACGAGATCATTTTTTTAATCATTTTTCTTTGGTTTCAAAACAGTTAGTCGATGGGATGCGACGTTGAAGTTGATTGCCTTCGCACTAGTGGCTGAGTTCATACGACCACCATAGCTGCGCATGTGGTTGCCTACCTACCTCATTGCAGTGTAAAATGTTTCGGCGCCGCTCCAGTGAGTATATCAAGATATTTTCTTCTTTTCCTAAAGGGATTATGTAAAAATGAATTTTTTTCATGAAACTGGAAGGTTTTTTTTCCTTTTAATAGAGGAAGTGCTAATGTGCACGTTTTTAAATTACGTTTCTATTTTATTTTTAAATTTTCGAGAATATTTTAGGGCCTAGTTCAAATGTTTTCAAAATTTTCCATTTTTCTATTCATGATGTTTTTTTAATTTAAATTGTTTTCGTTCTGTTGCTATTTTAGTGGAAAAAATTTGGAGAATATTGTGAGCCATAATTTAGAAATTTTTAGCCCGTTTTTCGTCAATGTAGATAGTTTGAAATTTTTTCAAAATTTTATATTTTTCTAAAAAATTTGGAAAATATTGTGAGCCATAATTTAGAAATTTTTAGCCCGTTTTTCGTCAAATAAATAGTTTGAAATTTTTCAAAATTTCCTATTTTTCTACTCATAACGTTTATTCAATTTAAATTTTCCCGTTCTATTGCTATTTTAGTGAAAAAAAATTTGGAGAATATTGTGAGCCATAATTAGCCTATTTTTCATCAGATAAGTAAATAGTTCAAAAATTTTTCAAAATTCTCTATTTTCGTGCTTCTATAGTGTTTTTAAATTGGAATTTTTAAAATTATGGTGCTTTAAAAAAAAATAACATTTTTAGTCTTAAGTACATTGAAGTTCTTAGCTTATAATTTCATCACTGAAATATTTTGAATAATTTTCAAGAATTGATCTTAAGGCTACATTGAATTTTTTCAAAATTTGTCTATTTTTTCATCTTTGAATTATTTTAGTAATTCTCAAAGTCGTCTTGGGTGTTTTTTTTTGTAATTGAATCTTAGTCCTCGTATGTTTTTTATAATTTACTTGTTAGGAAAACTTTTTTGGATTCTGGGAACCGAGGTTGGTAGTTTTAACTAGGGAAAATTTGGAAAAAAACGGGGCAGGTTTTATTTTAGATGTCGAAAAAATTCCCTCATCATTTTTTGATTAAACTTTTTTAATTTTTTTTTTAAAATTTATTTGTATGTTTGGGGAAAATGAAGATAATGAAAAATTTGGGAAACCCAAACCCTTGAAGAATAAATCAAATTTAAACCCCGAAAAAATTTTCTTTTTTTTGGGGGTTACCAAATTTGGGTAATTTTGAATTATTTTATTCTTTTTTTTCAAACAAAATCATATGTGCTTTTTTTTTCAGTTTTTTCCCATTTTTTTCAAATTTTGAAAAGAAAAAAGATTAAAATTTTGGAAATTTTTGGGAAAATTTTGAGTTCATTTTGGGGGGGGGATACCGGGTTGGGTAATTTTTTGTTCTAGTTTATCTACATTACTGAGGAAATTCTTGCCTTAATTCGAATTATTTTTCGCTCGTTTTAAAACAATCTAAAGTGTTTTTATTTACATTTTTCGTAATTTTTTTCAAGTGCAGATAGTTTTTTGAGTTTTTCTTAAATCGGAATTTAAAATAAATTACAACTCGAAACTGAGTTTTTTTGCTCGTTAAGAACGTCTGAAAATGTTTTATGAGAATTTTTCGTAAATTTTGATTACAAATTTTAAAAATTGCTCTGATTACAATTTTTTTAATCAACATTTTTTTCTCTTTTTTTGGGGATTGCTTGTTTCAAAGTTTTTATCATTTAAATATTTGTTGAATACCTAATATGATTCAAAATTTTTAAAACTAGGTAATGCTCAAAATTTACTCATGCGCATGCCTTTATCGACATATTAATTAGGTACTGAGGAAATTCTTGCCTTAATTCGAATTATTTTTCGTAATTGTTTTCAATTTTTTCAAGTGCAGATACCTTTTGAGTTTTTTTTGATCGGAATTTTAATTAAATTACAATTCGAAACTGAATTTTGTTGATGCTCAAAATTTACTCTTGCACGTGCCTTAATTCTTTTTTTCGATTCGTTGAAACTTTTTAGTAAAAAATGTTTGTGAATTTTGATTTTTTTTTGACTCGTGTGTGTTTGGTTACTATCAAAATTGTTTTTTCTAATCAGGAAAGCACATTACCTATTTCAATTTTTTTCGGATTTTTATTATAATTTTCATTAATTTACGATTTACGTACAATTTTTATTAAAATACCTATATTATTAATCAACAGTTTACAATTATCATTGAAATTTTAATTATTTTACAATTTGCAATTTTTATTAGGTAATTTACGATTTACTTATATTTTTTATTACAATTTTTCCATTAATTTAGATTTGAAATGTTTTTGAAATTTGTTTGAATTCGTTTTTTTTAACTTTTGGATTTTATTTTGTTTCGAATTCCAAATTTTTTTGGCTATTACTTAGGGCGATGAAAAATGTATATTCTACGTATATTTGCATGCCCAAAATTTGTTTTCTTTCGACCGTTTATGAAGAATTTTTTCATTTTTTCAAAGGTGTTTCTTGTTGCTTCAGAAGTTGGTCAACTTTTCAGGGAACAGCGTAAGGAATCCCTTGATGCCTGTGGGCGTAATGGCTGTCATATTCATTCCACCAATTGTATATGGATTCCCAAGACTGCTGCATATTCGAGGCTGTAAATATGATGGAAAAATATTATTAAAGAGTGGTGGGAGGACTTTAAAATTCCGATTTTTCATAGGTACTTGGGAATTTTTTTTTGAAATTTTTCGCAAACAAGTTTTTTTAAAGATTTTTTGGAATGAATTATTCATTACTTTTTTTATTTTTTAAAATTATTTTGAAAAATTTCAATTTTTAATTGAAGAAAATTTAGATGTTTTTTTCAAAACATGATTTTATTGTTTGGCAGATTTAATAATTTGACCATTGCTGAAAAAAAATTGTAATCTAGCTTAATTTTTTTCTAAATTAATCCTGAATTTTTTCGTGGTAGGTTTGATCGATTTCATTTGGGGTTAAAAAATTTGCTTTCGTTTATGGCCCCCTGAAGGGAGCTGGATCGTCCACTCTCCAACTCCTAGTCCGCCCGTCCACCGTCGTGGGGGCTGGGACCATCCCCCACAATTGTTTGCTAAAAGCGACAGGGGGCGGTTTTTGCACGGGACGTTTTTTTTTGGCCAATTTAAAAAAATTTCTCGTTTGGAATTTCGGGAAAAAAATTTTAAAATTTTTTTAAAATTTTTGGGGGCTAAATCAAGGGGGGGTATGGTTTTTACAGGGAAATTGTTGGGTTTGGGGGTCTCCTCATGCAGGGGCATCCTATTTTCTTTACAGTGCCGGGTTACCCTGCATGAATTGGGGCCGGGGAGTCCTTGCCCGGTCAGGCTCTGTCTTAAAGGTATTTTTTAGGACTTTTTTTATGACCTGCGAATGCGCGAAACTTTTGGGCCCTTTTCCCCAGGTCATTGATTTCCCCATTCTACCTTTGCCCAAATTCCCGGGGGGGGAGGGGATTACTGGCTCGGGTTTCGCAATCAGGGGTCCTGGTTTTTTTTCACGTTGAGGGGAAACCTGATTTATGGGGGCCGGACCCGGGCGGGGGGGCCCCTTTTGGGGATCTTAAAATTTCAACTTTTCACTTTTATTTTCACACTTTCACTTTCTTGCAATTTTGAAAGTGAAAGTTAAAATTTTAAGATACTAAAAAGAGCGGTCCGGGTCCGCCATCATCAGTTTCTCCTCAACGCTGAGAAAAAGACCAGACACCCCTGATTTGCCCAAACGAGCCCGTAATGGCCCTTCAGTCCCGGATTGCCAAGGTAGATATGGGGATCAATGATCCCCCTCGGCAAAGACACAAGATTTCGCGCATTACGCAGGTCATAAAAAATTTCCTACAACTACCCATCAAGACAAAGCCCTGATCCGGCCAAACACTCACCGAGACCAATTCATGCAGGTATTTCCGGACTGTCCACGTAATAGGATGACCCTGCCACGAGGCGACACCTAACCCAACTTACTGTAACACATACCTCCCTTAAATTTTAGTCCCCAGAAATTTTTTGAAAAAATTTCGAAATCATTTTCCCAACACCCGAACGAGAAAATTTTCATCCCGGGCCGAAAAAAACGTGCTTGCAAACACCTCCCCCCTGGTCGCGTTAGCCACCATATGTGAGGTCCCGAGCCCCCACGACGTGGACGTGCGACTAGGAGGGGTTTGGAGCCGGGTGATCCCGCCCCATTTAGGGGCCATGTATTGAAGTAACTTAACTTTCTAAGCAATAGAATTGATTCAGCCTGAAACGAAGAAAAATTTAGAAAAATTTTAAAACGAAATTCACGTAAGTAGGTAGCAAAGATAAAATTTTGATATTTTGATTATTAAATCTAGAAAATAATTTGGAACGAATGTTTTTTTAAAAAAACGAACAAAATTGTTCCCTATTAAAAATACAAATGTTTGGCTAAGTTTACGATGCAATTCAGGAAAGGCAATCATCAGATTGATAATTCATTTTGAAATTCAGTTTTCAAAAAAGAGCCAAAAATTGAAATTAAATATCTAATAACTTATGTACCTATGTTGGAATATAATCAAAATGTAAATAAGATACCTTATTTTACGATTTTTTCCCATTTCTAACCAAGAATAAAGATTTTTTATTCCAGGGGGGGGGGGGGAAATTTTCATTTTCTATTAGTTTTTCAACACAGACATCGAATGAGGAAAAATTTCTGCCACTGTCATAGAAAAATCTTACCATTTTCTTATTGAAGTTGGATTAATTTTTAAAAACCCGAAGTATGAAAAAACCACTCACTTTTTAACTTTGCAGTTTGGATGCATCAGCAATCTTGACACAAACATCTATTCTATCTGTTCCATGAAAAGTTGTTCAACATTCATAGCAACAAGAACACATGAAAAAAAATAATGAAACATTTTTTTAAAAATTCAACACAGAAAATGTAAATAAAAAAAATTGAATGCAAATAAACCTACAAATTCGCATTCACCTAATAGTGATCAAAATTTGGAATCTAAACCAAAGAAAATTTCGATAAAAACATCGAAAAAAGTAGCATTTTTGAGTGAAGTAAATGCATTCTTAATTCGAGATCGAAAAAATTCTGACATCTAATGTACGTGAGATTAAAAAAAAAAATTGAAATCTAGATTCATGGAAAATTCTTATAAAAACATTCTCAATTATTGTTTCAAGACGAGCAAAAATTGTTTCAAATTACATTTAAACGAAAATTTTAATTTAAAAAAAAACTTGAAAAACACCTTTAAGGTAACTTGCACTTCTTAAACACGAAACTTTTAGAAAAAATCCAAATCAGAATTTAAGAAGATTTTTAAACCCATTTTCACTGATTTTAAAATAAACAAAAAAATAATTTGAATAAGGGGGAGAATTCAACTGTAGGTAGTTTATGCTACGATCAAACTTACCCAGGTGTGATATCCGATTTTCTTATTGAAGTAAATTAATTTTTAAAAAGTTGAAGTATGAAAAAACCACTCACTTTTTAAATTTGCAGTTTGGATACATCAGCAGACTCGACATTTCAAACGTCAAATATTCCATCTGTTCCATGAAAAGTTGATCAACATTCATAGCATCATAGCAATGAGAACACCTGCAAAAAAAATAATAAAATTTAACAAAGAAAATGTAAAACATAGAAAAATTTGAATACAAATATAGTAACACAATATTCACATTTTTTATCACCTAATAGTGATAAAAAATTAGAATTTAAACCAAATAAATTTTCAATAAAAACATCGAAAAAAACAATTAAATTTAAATAGTACATATTTGAGAAAGAGAAAATTCTGACATGTATAATATACCTACTTACTTACCTACTTAAGTACGTAAGATTTAAAAAAAATTAAAATTAAAATTCATGGAAAATTTTTATAAAAACATTCCCAATTATTGTTTCAAAACGAGCATAAAATGTTCTAAATTACATTCATTACAGCATTTAAACGAAAATTTAAAAAAAAAAAACTTGAAAAAAACACCTTGAAGTAAACAGGTGACTTGCACATCTAACACAAAATTTTTAGAAAAAATTGAAATCAAAAATTTAAGAAAAAATTTTAAAAAATTTTCACCGATTTAAAAATAACTTACCCAGGTGTGATATCCGAAGTGAACTTCATTATTATTCAGAGGTTGAAGATGATATTCATTCTTCAGATTAGATAAGTACATAAAATCTTCATTTTCACAAACACTATAAACAACTACTGAAACAAATTATTTAAATTTGTTTAAAGCAATAAAAAGTTTATTTTCCATAATTAACGTAAGTCGAATGAAGCTGATATTAACCCATCGCATCGGCACTGTAATTAAGACTGACAACTGACATCCCTGGCTGAGTATCACTTTCCACAAATAAAACTAGTTTTTAGATATAAAAAAATTAGACCAATGAGATGGGTAGACGGTATCAAACATTGGTCCAAAGAAAAATTTAATATCTCAATTGAAAGAAAATCAGGCGAATTTTGAAAAATCGAAATTTAGGCCTAAAATGCATATTACGAAAATAAAAAAAATAGAAATTCCAATTTAAAAAACCGAGGAAATTGAAACATATGCAATTTTGACAAAGTTAAGCGAAGGTTCAAAATATTTAAAAGAATTTTTTTTAAATAGGCTGAAAAATTTAAAACTAGGGGTTGAAATATTCTCGAAATTTTTTCAAGCAGAGTGAAAAAAATCCATATTTTGAAAAATGATTCTCAAAAATATTTAGATGGAATGCAAAAAATTCCAAATTTAAACAATGCTAGAAATGGCATCAAAAATATCAAATTAATCTTGGGTGTACTATACGGGGTGTTCCATGAATCGTCTGCCAAACATGTTTTTTTGAATATAACCGGATACCACTTTGAAAAAACTCGAGATGAACATTTTGCCTATTTTGAAAATTGAAGGGGCAAATTCTGCTTCTAAAAAAATCACGTCAAAATATTTTTTCAACCATGGGAATGAATAGTACTTTGAAAACTGAGTAAATTTTCACTTTATGACTTTTTGCCTATCTTTGAAAATTCTCAAAAAAAATAACTGATCAAGGAGATGGATAGTACATACGTTGGAAATTGAAGAAATTATGTTCTGTAGATTTTTCGCCCAACACCAAAAATGAAGGGATTATGGGTCACTCAAAATAAGTGGGCTTCAAAAAAATTTAAATTTTCTATATTTTTAATGACCCTTAGCCCCTTCAATTTTCAAGTTAGGCAAAAAGTCACGAAGTAAAAATATGTTCAGTTTTCTAAGTATCATCCATTCCCATGATTAAAAAAATTTTACGTGATTTTTCTGGAAACAGCACTTGCCCCTTCAATTTTTAAAATGGGCAACATGTTGATCTCAATTTTTTTTAGTGGTATCCGGTTATATCCAAAAAAAAACACGTTTGGCAGACGATTCATGGAACACCATGAAAAAAATATTGAAAAAATAACTCACCCAATTCGAATCTTGAAAATAGTTCTGGACGTGTACACAAACACCACATCTAATTTAAAACAAAACAAAAATGAAACATATCACATTTTTCCTTTAAAAAATTCATTTCACAACCTCGAGAGGTAGAGCAACACCGAAATATTCTTCAGTCCATTAAGGTACCTAGGTAGGTAGGTAGGCAACTACATGTGCAGCCTTGACGTTTGTATGAACTTTGCCACTAGTGCGAAGGAAATAGTTGAGAAATCATCACGTGGTGATTAACCAAATAGGTAGGTACTAGGTACTCACTTTAGAAAAAGAAAAGAAAGGAAGGAAGGAGAAAGAAAATGGAAAAATTACAAAAACAAAACAATAAATAAAGTGTTAAACATTCTTGAAAATTTTAAAAATAAAATAGCAGTGCGATGACAAAAATTTGAAAAAATTACAAAACACCGAAAAAAAAAATAAGATAATTTGGAAAAAATAAACTAAAACGTTAAGCATTCTCCC